>PYHX02000158.1:52604159-52635854 GCA_004302925.2 Cochliomyia hominivorax
GATTGCTCCAAATCAGGTGAAAAGGCAGCCCGGTTAACTCAGTGCTCGGACTATTTGGTACGACATTTTATATTGCTCATGCTCGAGGGAATGTAAAAGAAAGACTCAAAAGCAGCCACAATTTCCCAAAAGTATTAATAGCATGCAATATCCAGGTGCGGCAATGAAGCCAATCATTTGTATCAATGGGCTCTATATAATAATATTTACATCAAAGAATGTTTATAAACTGGCTACTTCCAAACTGCCGGGACTAAGGCCAGTGAAGAGACATTGGGCTCTAATTAAAAGAGAAGTGAAGTGCACAAAAAAGTGTGAGTAAACTAAAAGATTTGAACATTTCATCACCAGTGATTAAACTTTAAAAAATATAGAATAATTTCTATCAACTGAAAATTTAAACTTGTAAATTAAGTGGTTTCGTTTTTATTAAATTACATGTATGTTAGGAATTTTTCGATCTCACTCCAATTCCATAGAATAAATGAAATGAAAATTATAATCACGGCATTTGTACTGACTGATCGATTTCAGAAAGGAGTACTATTAAAATCGGTTTAACCGATTTTGTACCTTTAACTCTTACTTGAAGTTTTTTCTAAGTGTCAATAATAATATTTTAAAACAGAATTAAATCATTGATACATAAATACACAATGATAATTTTCCAAAATTAGAACCACGTTGTTCCACTGGAGTCTATTGTATTAAAAAGGAATCGCTTTAAATATAATTAGAAAAGAGAAGCAAAAAGTATTTAAAACCTAAACCTGTTACTGTTCATTTCTAGGTCAACTGATTAATCCAAATAATCCAAATGCAAAAAAAAAAAAGAAAAACATATGTTCATTCCATCATTTCCTTTTAATTAATAATTATAATTTGTTTTGTTCTAAAGACAAAAAAGAAAACATTATTTTTTTCTTTTCAGTTCCATTAAAAAATTCAATCTATTTGGCCGACGTACTTTCTGGCAAACCACACGAAAAATATTTTAAACATGAATGAATGAATGTTTTTTTTTGAAAACTTTTCGTGGAAAAATCGCTAATTACGTCTACAAAAGAAAATGAGAAATAAAAAAAGATAAATAATAACGAAATGTAAATTTTTAAGAATTTCCATGAATTAAATTTTTCTCGTACAATTTCATGTTTTTTTTTCTATGTACAACCATTCGTCTGCCATTGTGTCTGCGTAGGATTTTGAAAAAATAGAAGAAAATAAAAGAAAATCCAAAATCACTAGAAAATAAATTAAAATGAAAATAAAACAGAAAATGTTGTTTATATTTTAGTGGGGAAAAAGACACAATTAAAAATTTTATTGAAACGCAAAAAAAAGAACACAAACGACCACCAAATGATCGTTTCAAATTATTTTAAGTGAGTGTGCGAGATATTCGTTTTAATTGCGTAATTGCGGTTCACGGAAAATAAAAGTTTATTGAACATAATTTTGTCTAAAAAAAATGTAGTCTTTTCACACTTATTTGATTATTTTTTAACAAAAAACAAAAAAGTTGCTATAAAATTACGCGTTTTGGACAATATTATAAAAAGAAGTGAGATCGAAAAACTCTTAACAAACGCTTTTCATTAAAACTTTTAACTGAAGTATTATTTAATTTTTTAAACAAGTTACCTTTATAAACTATATTAGTTAGTTTGTTCATTGTTAAACAATTAAATATATTGTTAATCTGATTATAATGAGAGATCAGAAAAACGTGATTACTAAAATTATCTAATATTTTCAACAAAACCCAACTTGATCCTACAAAGAGTTGGCACAACATTCATCTCCCATTAAAGTGTCTTTAATGTTAATAAGCACTGCTGGAGAACTTTTCCGTTGATAGAAAACCTGGTTCATGAAAAAAAAATAATAATAAAAAGCATTTTCAAATGAACTCCCAACACGTTGGGTAGGAAAACAGCCCGGTAAAATCAGTGCTCGGACTTTGTTTGGTACGCAAAATTAAAGCTAATGCAGGTTTAAAAACATACAAGGCTTAAAAGTTCCTGACGACTTCATAGTGTGTCCACTTATTCTTTTCCTGAATTGGCATCCTGTCTCTATGATAAACATGTGAATGAGTGGTACAAGAACAATAATGGCAAAGGCAAATATTCCAGATTTAGTCTCTTTTTAAAAAGAAATGAAGAGCAAGGTGTCCAAAAGTGTGGTTGATTTAAACGAGTAAGGTGAATGGAAGTGTTATCGATAAAGGTTTTAAAATTTCATCACTAGTGATTAAAATTATAAAATATATATGAAAATAAATTTCTTGTCAATTGTAATAATAATCTCAATCAAATAAAATAATAAAAACTGCAAGTTTAGTGGTTTGATTTCTATTAACATACGGATATCTTAAAAATCTTTCGATCGCTCTCCTCATAAAATCACTATATATATGCTTATGTTAAATATTAATAGCAAGTAAGTATTTTTGCTATTTATATTATTTTCAGAGCGCTATAAAATTTTACACGTTTTTTTTTCATATGTCGTCTATATAATTTTCTATTTTGGCAACAGCAATTTATCTTCCTTCTTAATTATACAAAATTTGTATGCTACAAATTGGTCAGAAATAGTTTGATTATTTATCAAGACCATAAAAAAACTGTACAAGTAAACGACTATAAATTAAGAAAATCCATTTTCTGGGTCATTAATTATTATTAAAAACATAAAAGAAAACTTTTATTGGGGATCGTAAACCGTTTTTTATTTTATGTTAAAATTTAAAATAAAAAATAAAAAAAACCGTGTTATGATATTATGACAAAATTGAATTATAAGATAAAGTGTGAAGGTTGAAATAATGATATTGAAGAGGTAAAAATTTGTTTTTGGTATAAAATTTGCTTGATCAGTAGGTCTGTTTAATTAGACATTTTATTATCATAAAATAAAATATAACACTTAAGAGTGATATGAATAGACAAAAAAACATCTTATCTAGAATTAAGTGAAAATTATTTTATAAATTTGTTTAACATTTAATCTTGAAGCATTTTTTTAAATAAAGAAAATAAAATCACTTTTTTAGTAAACAAAATTAAAAGTAAAAAAAGTAAATAAAACTAACGTTCATAAAAAATATGACTTAATATGTTTATAAGAATGAGCAAACTTTCTACTACGCCAATTACTGGCATTTTCTTAAAGCATTTGGACAAGATCTTTATTCTTAATAAGATAGTTCTTTAGATGTGTCATAAATTAACATTTTTTTACTACTTCATGCCACATCTAGAATTGATTGATATATAATTTAAATGTAATTTCAAATTATTATTATAATTATTTTGAAAATGATTGATTTGTTTTGTATGGGACATACTACTGACATTTTGCATTGAACACCTTATATATAAGATAGGAAGTGTGTATATATGTATGGATGTATGTATACATGTATGTATGTCTGTATGTATATATGTATGTATGTATGTATGTATGTATGTATGTATGTATGTATGTATGTATGTAAGGTATATCGTCTAAAACGGCTTTACCAAATTTAATGAAATTTTCACCGAATGATCCCAAAATACCCAAAGGTAACATAAGCAATAAAAATTTCGATAGGACCAGGGGTAGAAGTACCCCCATAGAAAGCAAATATTGATTATCTAATATCTGAAGAACTTTAACAGTGAGAGTTTTCAAATGTGTTTTCGACAACTTTCTCAAGGAACTATTTTACTAGACAAAACGTGGGACGGATAAGACCAGGGGGAAGGATATCGCCCACACAAAGCAAATTTGGTTATCGATTATCTTATGAACTATAACAGCGATAGTTCTCAAATTGGTCCCAACAACTAGATAAAACGTAGGACAGATGAGACCAGAGGGAGGGATATTGCCATACAAAGCATCATTTTTTTCGCGAAGCGAAGGTTGCTGGGTCTGCTAGTATTATGTACTTGTTATGTTAACCTTATTATAATTTCATGTAATTAATATTTCTAAATTCCATCGTATCATTTTATAATATTTAAATAAGAGTAATATATTCATTTAAGCAATGTTTCTACAACAGTTCCAAGACAAAAAGTGGAAAAAACTAAAAATATAAGAGGCCTGCGACTTAAGAACCATTTATTTTGCAGTTAAGAAATACTTTCCATTCTGGTATAAAGTCGTTATTTTTTCTAATAGAAAATTTATAAATAAAGTCATAAAATTAGTTTTAAATGGTTAATAAAAATTGAGAAATCGAAACAAATTTACCAAATTTTATTAGTTTTTGACTACATCAAGTTTGACAGAACATAATACAAAAATATATAAATAATTCCAAAAACTGTGACTTAATTTTCTTCAATTCTTCCTGCAAAGAATTTGACTTTTCGTCAGCGATGCAAATAGATGTACACAGATAGACAAAAGTCACCATCATTTGCCTTTATTTAAATTTTAAGGACCTCTGCGGCCCTAAAACTAATTATATATATAGAAATAAGTTAATTCTGCATTAAATATGTTTTATGTAAGATTATTACAAAAATAAGTATTTAATATTTTAAGTTCATATTTCTTCCTTAAATATAAAAAGAAACTCTAAGAAATTTCGCACTTACCAACGCTCCTGTCTAAATTTGTGAAATATTGTAAAAATTTAATAATAAGAAATGAAGGAACACCAGAATTAATCATTCGGGAAAAAAGGAACATATTAAAAATTATATAAAAATTCATCATACGAAAATGCAGACATTTTGAATAAAATAATCTCTGATAATTTCTATATAAAAATTTGACCGACATATTTTGTCATGAAGAAATATATAGGATACGGGATTGGCGGGTAAACACATTCAGTGTTTCTTGTGTCACGTAATGGGGTTATTTGTCACGTAATGGGGTTATTTGTCAACGGCACGGATTGGAGAACTATTATTTATTAATAAAGTAATGTCTAAAATAATTTTTTAATATGTTTAAGAATAACTTGAATAAAACTGCTCAAAAACTTGACTATGAATCCAACCATTTCTTCCAGAATGGACAATTATCGTAAGCGCACGGCAGAAACTCTTCGATTGTAAATCTTTTTTAACACTCATGATACTCTTAAAACTTCTCCCCAGACATCTGACACCAATCCAACAAAGCATTTATAGGATCATTTCGATAGACGGATTCGAGAAAAAAACATTACTTTCAAAAATATGTTTAGTGGAAGTAATTAGTTGATTGAGAGAAAATTGGTACAAAAAATTGACTAAAAATTGTTTGCAATTTTATACAGAAACGTTTGAAGAATTTACAAGAAATAATGGAAAATTTGACTGATAATCAAATGGGTTATATTAACTGCTATATTATTTGAATTAAACATACTTATTTTTAAAGTTAACCTCTTATATACTTCAGTTGTTTTCTGATCATGAGGAGTCTTATCATTGTAAACTTTATATAACGTTGATTTTTGTACATTTTTTTACACTTTAATATCCCAGATCTTATGCTTGAACCTATAAATTTTTAGTTCCCAACCAAGATATACTGGCCTTCGCCAACGGAAAATCGGCGAATTTCTGGATTACTTCTGAATTATCCAATATCGGTGTTCTATAAATACCGCAAATCATTTATTTTCCATCCATATCTATAAAATTACAATTATGGGTATCAGAGCTATTTTTCCCATGAAATCCACAATTAAATTTGCTTCGTTAAAACGTTTAATAGTGTTTACATGCTGATACTTCTCTTGTCAGCACTAAGCTCAAACTTTATCACTGGGTATACTTTAGGACAGAGCTGATCCAAGTATGCTGATTACTTTTTGGAAAAAAAAACTTGGGAATTAAAATTTCTTTCAAACTTATTGGGAAACTGCTCATTACATTTTACTAACTTTTAATGCGTTTTGTTTTAGGAGAAACATTATGTAAAAAATGTCATTTGTAAAATGTTAAACAATTTAATTTCACCAAAAATAGAACACAAGGTATGTGTTACACATATGTATTTTTTTTTTTTTTTTTTAATTTAGACTTTAAAATATATGTGCTACACCAAAATTAAACCTTTTAAACCTAATTATAGATTATAATCTATCTTTAAATATGAAAATTCTTAAAAACAAATTTTAAAAATAATTTTAAAAATAATAGTTATAGTTCTTCTGAAGATATTTATTTAAGTGATAAAACATTAACTTACCTTAATTCTAAAATGACTAATTGGCACGAATGAAAATATTTCAATCGTCATCTAAGCGTTTACGAGCATTTCCCTTTGCAGCAAATTTGCGTTTTTTAAATGAAGTTGAGGTATTTTTTGCTAGTTCAGGGTCTAAAGTTTCAATAGTCTTTTCTTTGAAACGTTTAACTGGGGGTTCATAAGGTACTTCTGATACGACAGGGGCAACATAATAATTATTTGTAACTGGTAGTTCTAAATCTACAGGAGCAGGTGGTGGTCTACAAAATAAATTAGTACAAGAATAAAAATAGCAACAAATTTTTTGATGTTTTCAATTTATATAAACTTACTTATTTTCCACCACTTGCCATTGACCAATTACGGGTGCATTTGCTTCTTCTTCAGTTTTAAAACTTTGCTTTTTCTCCTCTTCCGCTTTTTGTTCTTGTTTGCTTAGTGGTTGCCTGAACATTTTCAAACGTTCACGATTATATCGTGCCACTTCCTCATTGACATTTTCACGAAATTTCTTAGCCTCTTCAGCCTCTTTTAGTTCTTGTTGTTTTACTGCCAATTCATTAATACGTTGATATTCTTGCCAAGACAAATAACCTTCTTTTGGTGGCTCCCAGACACTTTCATTAGTTTTTACATTCCAATAGTAGGAATAACCATCATCATTAACAGCTTCTACCCATAGAGATGCATTTGGTACAGAGGAATGATCTACTTTTTGTATGCCCACACGTGGACCTACCTCATCTTCATCATCTGAATTGCCAGCCAAACGTAAAGGATCAACTTGTCTAAATTTTGTACTTTCATTGGTGGCAGATGGTGCTGAACTAGTTGAAGGACCTACTCCTGCAGTCATGACGGCATTTATAGAACGTGCAGTTAAATCACCACGACTGTGTATGTCCTGGGCATAAGAACGCATTGCCGCCTCTTCCATTTTTCTTATCTCTGCATCCATTTTACGTTTTTCTTGCTCCGACTTCTCGCTATTACGGCTAATTTCGGTAATACGTTTGGCCACATTGAGTTTATGCCTTTTGCCATTTTCATGGAAGGAAATACTCTAAAATTAAACGAGATTTAAGTTGTTATTAATAAATATAATTAATGACTACATTGTAAACGTTTTCTTACCGCTTTGTTGTCACTGATCCAGCATTTGCAAAAATCACAATATTTACGTTCATTTGATTTCCAATAGTCAGCCCTGTTGGAAGAATTATAAAAATTATTTACACAAGAATTATTTGGATAAAATAAATTTTATCAATTTTCTTACATTTTATTCTTTTTATTAAAAATTTATGTAAAAATGTTTCTTTTATGAAACAAACATCAACAACAAATGTGGTGAATTACTGAAGTAAACAAAGCCTGCCAGATTGTTTAAGAAACATATGTTATTACGTAGTTGCCACTGTGATTGTGTAAATAAAGACATTGCCAGTTTGATATCTGAGTTTAATAGTAAAAGCGTTAATTATGAAAATACTTTAACAGATGTCAGCTCGAAACAACATTTCAATTTGGCTTTGTATACAGTGGCTGGCAAATTCATACACTGTAAGTACACTACAAAAAATTGATTAACAAAAATAATAAAAATACAATTTTTTAACTGATATTTGTATTCCTCTCTAAGTTGATTCGAAAAGACGTAATTTTTGAAAAAATTCAATGATTAGGTTCTTAATTTCAAGGGCACTGTCCATACCGGCATCTCCAGTAACTGATTATATTGTGTTATCCCGGACGGTCATTAGTTGTTATGCGTTACGCTACTGACTGCGTTACAGTGCATTAAACGAACCCGTACCTGAAGGAAAAAAGTTATCCTAAATTTAAATTAAACAGATCATCCTGCGAAAGAGTGCTAACTTCAAGAGTACCCTCTCAAAGCTCTCCCTAAGCCAAACAGTCTCACAATAGGCTGAAAACATTCTCATAATTGCATAATGCGAGACAAAAATAAACTCATCTCTGAGCTCCATACCTCGTCTAACCAGTCCTTTGGCTATATTATTCCTGTCCTCGATATCTTAGATATTCCCAGCATTTGATTATTAACATTGATGAATGATGGCATCCGCTATATAAACGTTAAAGATTCCCAGATATCTGATAACACCTTAACCCTCTAACCATCTATGTATAACTTTTATATTCCTTTCGTTGAGTAGACATCAAGTTAACAGCACTATCAGCAGTTGTTGTCATCAAGAAGGTCCTTTCAAAAAAATAAAACAAAAGGACATGGTAGTCAATGAGTCGCACATGCCATAGCCCTTATTTCGCTAATGGATATAGTCCCATCTGCTCAAAAACTTGTCGCTGAATTGATCGCTTTCTGTTGTTATATTAGATCAACAGAAAGCCATTACCATGAAGGTAACCTTGGTCGACGAAATTCACAGCGCATTTGTAATCGACCTAGGAACTCTTACAAAAATCACACATTAGGATTGCGATATAACGTTGCAAGAAAAAATATTGTAATTTTATATCTCCTAAACTAAAATAGCAAATGTGTTTAGTTAAAAAAAAACTAAAAACATGAATTTATAACTTTTTTAATTTTCGCACAATTTAGAAGATTTGGGTCTCTTAAAGTTCATTAAACGAAATAGATTTACAACATCAAAAAAAGCGGGAAAGTAACGGCGGCGGGATAAAAACAGGAAATATCTGTTTATTTCATATAATTAATAAAAATGTTAATTAATTAATTATTTGGTACGTTTAATCACATTAAACGTGTATTTGGAACACAGATACCAAAATATACATAAAAAAGGCTATAAAAAATTTCAATAGGACAGGGATACTCCCATACAAAGGAAATAACTATAGAATATCTAAACAACTAATTTAAATTTTGATTCCAACCAGTTTTACTGGACAAAATGTAGGACGATTAAGATCAAGGAAACGGATCTTAGCTAGTCTAATATAAAGGGAATTTGGTACCTTTTACTTTTCAAGGTACTTTTTTAATGTTTTTAATGAGTGCTTAAGAAATTTTAGAAGCAATAATTAATAGTAAGTGCTTCCTTCTCTTGGTCTATTTTCAAGTCCGTTCAACAGTACTTTTTTTAAAACTTTGGAATTTCTACATAATAACCCACTTCAATTTGTAGTACTTTTTGGAATTTCTAGAGGAACTATTTAATTTTTATATAACAATTTATGTAAAAAAAATTAACGATATGTGAACCTAGTGAATTCAAAAAATAGGAAATTTAGTTTTTATAGTCCAAATTTTTTGGTACTTTTGGATTCTCTTTGAATTCTCTTTAATAATTAATTTAAATACACCGTGAGATCGAAAAATTCATCAAAACTTTTATTGTTCGATGCTCCTTGTATCAAGTTACCTTTGTAAAACATGTCAGTTTTTATGCTTAGTGTCAAACAAATTTATATATTCTTAGTCAGATTAAAATGATGGACAGAAAAATTTAACGCTAAAATTGTTATATATTTTCAAAACCCCAACTACGACCAAGTTGTCCAAACACTAAAAGGTCTGCCGTCAAACTGTTTCCATTGAACTAAGTCAGTTTGAAAGGAAAGGTAGATGGAATGTTCCAAATAATGTTTCTAAAGCCAAAACATAGAAAGCATTTAAAAGAGCTCCCAACACATCTGGTAGGAAAGCAGTCCTCAGTGCTCGGACTAAAACATACAAGGCTCTAAGAACTCTTGACAGGAACGCTGCTAATAATTTGAGTTTTGGTCAGAAAGTTTATGTTGCTGATACACGAATGTTAAATGTTGAGGAAAAGTTTAGGACCCAAAAACAGTTAAAATATTCCAAAATGTTCTTGGTAAGCGGCAAAAGGGACCTATCATTTGTTACAACGGGCTCTATAAATACCAAAGTATACATTAAGGAATGCTTGAAAAAAGGATGCCTCCATTCATTATGTGCCGACTTTTGTTTGGCCAGACTTGTCACTCTGTCACTACGCCCTTGATAAGGTGGTATTTGTACCAAATCCTCCAAGCTGCCCATAGCAAAGACCATTGGAGATATCTTAGGATCTTGTTAAAGAGAATTTAAGAGCACTTAAAGTGATTAAAACTATAAACCTTTTTCTTTTGGAATTGTAATAATAATTTCAATCAAATACAAAAAAGTAAAACTGTGGTTTTATTTTTATTAACATAAATGTATGTTAAGAATTTCTCGATCTCATTTTTTAATAGTACATCGTTCCAAATTTTGGATATCAAATGTCCTCATGTCATTTTAAAATACTTTTTGAAATATTAGGGCGGAATATTTTTTAATTCTTTCTTTATGTATCTTAAGAAATATATCTCCAATTGGTTGGTTGCTTCCCTAAATAACTTTCCGAAAAAGCGAAAATAAAATAAATGAAAAGGGTTACTTACATAGAACATGTTGTACTAAACTTTAATGGATCCTTTAGTTCCTAATGTGGTTTATTTTTTGAAGTAAAATAGGTACATATAGTATGAGTCCACCATAACCAGACAGTCTGGTGTTGAAATTTTAAGATAACTTCATCCGGAGTCTGGTAGCAAGGAAACTTGTTGTTGGTTAGGCTGTGGTTTAAATCAAAATAGCTGGAACCTCGATGTGCTGCTGTATTAATATGTAAATCCGATTCATTTCTTTATAAACCCAAAAGCGAAGCCTATTGAAATTGGTTGTGAGTGGTCCATTATTTCCCATAACTCCCACAAAACCTTCACTTCCGTATATCACTTTAATGTGCATAAATCTCATATATACACTGGTAATATATTCATATTTGATTAAATTAAGATAAATATTCACAGGAATCGATATTAGAAACTTTATGAGGGCCGACCTATAATTTCCCATAGTTCCCATAAAACACCCTTAAACGCATAAATTTAACACAGATTATAGTACATTTTAATATGATTTAATGTATTAAACTCTTTAGCAGAAATCAGAAAACTAAATTATACGAGGGCCGTTCTATATTTCATAATTTTAAACTCTTCATACAGTTTAAATTTATTTCAACAAATTACTCCCAAAGATTATTATTTACAAATACAAGATCTACACATTCCCAAATATTAAATATTCTTTCTCTCTCTCTCTATCTTTCTAAACATACCATTAAGTGGCCTCAGCATGTTTCAATTGTTTTATGATTTACTATTTAATTGAAATCCCTTTAAAGGTAATGAGATCCTCCCGCTCAACATGTGATCAATTATTAATATTCATATTCACACAAAAGTAAAAGAAACATAAAATTCATAAAAATCAAAAAATAACTTTAAAACCCTTGCAGTTGCCTTCTTAGCATTTCAATTTTCAAAATCAATGATCTTTTCCAGTTTTAAACTGGTCTACATCTTCAAAAGAAGGATCTTTAAAATATACACTAATTTTGATCCGACCTTAAGCTCATACTTTAAAATCTTGATCAGCTGCCGTTAACGTAAAGATGTACAGAACTTCCTTTTGTGATTAAAACGTTTTGCAGTTCCGTAGAGATTTAGGGCGGATCAATTAGTTTGTGGTGAGAATGCAAATTGAAACTTGATAAAACCGCCTTCCAAAACCAACCAGATTAAATTACTCTTTTCGTACTCTTTCGTTTTTTTTTTTTTCGACCAAAAAGGCTTAAATACCTTTTTCAACTCTAAAACAAGTTGAAAACGCAGCAGGATACGTTTGTTTTGAGATCAATTTGTAAACTAATTGAAATCTTTTTAAAAATAATTAGATCCCCAGACTTGAGAGAACAACGAAAACTGTAAAAGGCTTTAGTTTTTAAAGTAGAGTGTCAGTGTGGAAAAGGTTTTATTAATTTTATGAAATGGCTTCAAATGTCATTGTGTTAAAATAATATATATTTTTTATAATCTTTATATTAGTTATTAGTATATAGACTATTTTAAAATACTTGCACCCAACTACACACTCACACACGTCTAAGTGCTATTTTACTTTAAGGATATAGAATATAAAAACAACAGCAGCAACAACAACAAAAAACATTAAAAATAAAAATTCATAAGATTATCTCCATTATTTGATATTTTTCTTTAAGTATTTAAAATATCTTTTCAAAACAATATAGATATACACATATATATATGGTAGTTTCCAAAAAAAAATAATAAATAAATATTAAAAATTGATCTTTTTACACTTGAAAATAATACATACGAACAGTTGTGGCGAATAAAGTAGCACCAAGTGGTATATCACACAAAAATATATTAAATTAATTTTTAACAATGACGGAATGAAATCTCTCTTCCAGACAATTTGAATATTAAGACATTTTACACTTAAAAGCCCATTGTTTTTATCAACTTTTTTGGGTATTAATTTTATTTAAATTCTCTCTAAAGAGATAAATGGATGTCCGGTCGACTAGAAATTTTGTATGGGTTCCTAATTTCACGATGTATTTTTTCCTAAATTTACGGAACTATTTTTTACTTATGGAATATCTAAATCTCTATAAATACTCTCATTTTTTACATAAAACATTGCCTTCGTTATGGTTCTAAGAATTTTCGACTGGGCCCTCTGTATAATTTCGATACTCGTGTTACAGACCATTCCCCAAAGTTGGATGTCATATATCCAGTTTGGCTTTAGTACGGTATTATACAAGCTGACTTTATTGATATTTCCAATTGGCTAGATGCCTTGTGTGGGTCTTTATGGAAACTAATTATTGCCGTATCATCCGCAAATGTCGATATTAGCAGATTTTCATAGATGTAAAACAAATAAAGAACACTTTATTTCAAAATCACCTGTAACAAAGGAGTTATATTTCACACGAATTAAACGAGTTCGATATGACGCCATTAATCGGTGAGTATATGAATGTTAGCAATAATTTTTTTATTTTATGAATTAGTCCTGTATGCCAAATTTTGTCAAAAGCCTGCGCCACAAAAATTCAAAAAAGAAGAGAACATTTCAGGGAAACCAATTACCTCTGTATAAACGAAATTAGAGAGGCGATTAAGAAGTTAAGAAACAACAAAGCAGCAGACGAAGGTTTTAATTCAGATCTCATGTCCTAATAACGGGCCAGTTGAATTCTTTTATTCTGTTTTTGTATTTTGCGATATTTATGAACAATTTTTAGTTCGAAAGTTAAATCCGTTAATGTCCTTTCTACGCAAATTTTCGGAAATTCTAAATCTTCTCTTCTTGGCATTATTATATATAGAAAAAGTTGTCGTAGTGCTCCATTAATGATCAACGTTGTATATGTGCTATATATGTTTATATATTTGAGAATACAAATTGAAGACAATCCTTGCTGCAGGATATTTTTTTAATATTAGAGATACAATGAAAGTAGTATAAAGGGAAATCTCCCAAATGGGTTTCAATTGAAAATAATAAAAACATACACACATTCTTCTCTATTTTATACACACGAACATGAACAAATTTTAAAATGACACACGTTGCTATTTACACCATCCATCCATATATACATTTGAACATATTTTCTCAAATGCCTGCCAACGATTTAAAATCACATATGAACTAGACAGAGAGAGAGAGAGAGAGAGAGAGAGAGAGTAATACTTAACAACCAGCAAGAACAACAACAAAAGCATTAAAGGTACTTATAAGGAAACCTTTAAAGAATCTATTCTTTGGAAGAAAATTGGGGCAAAAATAGGAAAATATAAACAAAAACTAATGCGAAAATATTGATTTGAAAATAAAAATTTCAGATCATAAAAATATGATATTTATTGATTACTATCAGCTGTTCGAGATCGCTATTACTTATTAATTTTTTCTAAATATAAGGCGGATCTATTAATTTGTGGTGAGAAAACAAATTACAACTTCGAAAGACCGCCTTTCCAGACCACAGATATTTTTAAATCCCTTTATGACTCTCAATTCTTAACTTTTGTCTCCGACATATTAAGCTCCTGTACAAATTGAGAAAGCAGCATGACTCGTTTGTTTTGGAATCAATTTGCTGACTAATTGAAATCTTGTTCTAAAATAAATTAGAATCCCTGGACTAAAGAAATATAAAACCTAAATGAAAAAAGAGTTTTCGGCTTGTAATGTCATTGTTAAAAGATGAGATATATAAATTTTAATCTTTATATTAGAATATGGACTACTTTAATCTTTATATTAGTATATGAACTATTTCAATTATAATTATTACACACCCATAGTTGTATACACACTACCAAGTGTTTTTTTTTTTTTTCTAGGTACCGAATGTAGGTCTCTCATCAGCTGTTACATGTTGAAAACTCAGCAAGATACGTTTGTTTTGAAATCAATTTGTAGACTAATTGAAATCTTTTTCAAAAATAATTACATCCCCTGATCTTTGTATAGACTAGCAAACTGAAAAAAGGCTTAAAATGTATTAAAAGCGGACTTAAAGTAAGAGGGAGTAAAAAAGGGTACATGTAGTACTTTTATGACACGGCTTGAAATGTCATTGTCTAAAGGAATTATAATTAAATCTTTATATTAGTATATATATACTAATACTTATACTAAAAATACTTATACGCAGTTTTTTTTTAAGAAATTGAATCGCATGATGTTCGGTTGGAAATTTGTTTAATGATTTTGAAGTTATCCTCATACGATATACTTACAAATTTTAGTTATACCATTTAATTAGTAAATAAAAAAATATTGTGGTCGCAATATATTTGGAAATATGTTTGATTCATCACAATTTTATTGTTATTGAAGAGCGCGTTACAAAAAAACTATTGTTATAAGGACAAAATAATATTTTCAGTTTACTGACAACTGAATATGAACAAATATTTTTTTTACAATTTATAATAACATAGAAAATAATACATATTTGAATTAATATTCTCACTATTTATAAATAAAAAATAGACAATTAAAATTAATAAATATTTTCTAAATGTATTTATATATAAAATAATAAATATATTAACATATTTCAAAATAATGCGAAAAAAATAAATTTTTTATTAAACAAAAAGTTTTTTGGAATAACAATATTTTTAGTGGCGATAATAATATTTATTGTTATCAATACAAAATCAATATGCAAATAAATATATTTTTTATTTTAATAACAATAACTATTTTTACTAATAACTGCCCTTAATAGCGACAGGGTGATCATTTCAATGGAAAAAGTAATATTTTTGAACAGGCCTTGTACGGTTTAGAATATTCTTTATTGCCTAGGGGATTTTGAACATTTGTGCTTTTCTGTTCCATGGACAAACGAAATCTTACAGGGGTCCCTCCCCAGGAAAAACATTTTAAAACGCATAAATTTCACATAAATCATAATAATGTTCTGCTCACTTAAGCATAAATAAGAAAATCAAATATTTCGGTATAACAAAATTTCTTTTCACATCACATCACCAAATCAATTCTTGATCGACTAATAGTATTTACTTGAAATTGTATATAACGTAAGCTGTGGAGTTTATCATTATAATTTTGGATCTGAATGTAAGACATCCGGGCATTAAGAACTTTGTAATGTTTGACATAATTTTATATCATACAACCATAATTTCCAACATGAAAAATCTCCTTTAAACTTCTAATGAATTCGATTCCTGTGGGACCCAATAACTTGCTTTTGAATGTGCAACAATCCTTCTAAACGAAGTAAAATGACTTGTTGTATGAATCCCCATATAAATGCAAATTGCTCTTTCGTTTGACAACAATCCTAGAAGAGTAGTATTTCAAATTCCACAACTTCAAACAGTTTTTACTTACTAAATCTTTGTATACAAAAATCGGAATCACGACTCTTGAATCGATAAGACACAAGTCGTTTAAATCGTATTCTTCTATATAGACAACTTTCAGCAGCCATTTTGTTTAAATTAAATACCATCATTCATATACAAGACCTCCGCAGAGCGCTTTAGCGTCTTTTAAATAGTGATTTATAATGACAGATATTTACCTTCAATATACCATACTTTTATTATTGACCTGAACCATATTAAAGATAATTATGTCATACAATTCGATCTTTTTGAATTTCATCTAACAAGAATTAATTCCTTTAAAACACTCCCCTTTTAAGCACCACTGACATTAATGTGTTTTTTTTCCTACGGGTCACATACAGTTTAATAAAAATATTCGCATATAAAAATATATATTATCTAAAATAAAAATCCCTAAGTAGCCTCTGATACTCTGAAATTTTGCTTTTAAATAGAAAAACAATTTTATTAAAAAACAAGAAATCTTGGGATTTTTGCACAACACAATTTACTAAGATTTGAAGTGGATTTTATTATATATAAGACCCATTGTGTTATTGTGGGTGTTTGTAGAAAATACTTATCCATAAAATTGGCCAACTGACGATGTACAGTTAATTTTGTGGTTTTATGACAAATTTACATATGAGTTTTTATTGTTGGCATGGGAAAGGATTTTGGATAACTAATCAGATGTGGAATTTTTTGATTTGATTGAAAAATATTATTAGAAAATAAATTAGATCATTATAAAATAATATTAAAGCTAAGAAAATGGTTTACGGCACATTCATCTTTATGTAAAAAAATGATTATATAATTTTACTATACTAACAATAGTATGTCCCCAGTGAAGTCTTCTTTTTAATTTCAATCAGAAAAATGTAAATTAACTTTTATAAGGAAGACTATTCATGAGTTTTCTCTTTCATTCGATTTCAGAATATCAAATACCACGATTCAGAAAATTATATAAACAAAGCTGAAAATCAAACTTCTATAAAGACTTAGAATATGTCTCTTTTGGTAATATTAGCAACATTGGTGATCGTGTGATTGATGAATTCTTCCAATATTAAATTCTAATAGCATTCAGTAGTGTTTGCAAGATGACTTCCTTAATTACGTTCAACATAACTGGCTAAACATCAGTCGATCAATTCCGACTATCACATTGTTGGTAGTAAATATCTGCTACGAAAAATTTCCAATCTATGAGAAATAATGGACCGATCTTCGTATAATTCCGCAAATCGTTTTATAATATAATTAGATTTATTTGTGTAAAATTTGATTAAAATCGTTTTATATTTAGGAAGTTTATGTACTAAAAACCCGACATTTGTATAGGGCCTATGTTATTTTCTCCTCTATGATATTTAGTAACAAGGCTTCTCCAAATATGCGTCTCTGTATTGTGATTTAAAATGAATAGCAAAATTAGCGTTTTAAAAACATAAAAGGAGGAAGTCTTTAAGTCCATCAAACTATTTTCAGAAATGAAAAAAATTCCAAATATTATGAAATAACATCTAATTGTGTAATGGTATGACGTAACTTCCAAAAATATCATTACGATTTAATTCATTTGGGAGTTTTTTCATTATGACATAATTTCCAAAGCTAATTAATAAAATATGTTCCAACATACAATGTATTAAAACTCATTTTTTTTGGGAAGAAATAGAAATCATTTCATGTTCTCCGTTGGGACTTATTTCGTGGTGCCGTATCTTTATTATGAGAAGTTCAAATCGGATCATGTACAGACGAAAATTGATAAGTTTGAAGAAAGCAATCAACGAAGTATAACCACAAAATCTTCTCTCATAAGAATTAAAAAAATAAAAATTGTGTATGGGATGAGTTAATGGTCCTAAAGCCCAGGCTTTTGAGGGGTAATTGAAAGAGAAATAACCAAATTCTTTTCTAATACGAAAATACTCCATCTACGCTTGAAAAAAGGCAAATAGTTACCAATCGGAATCAGAAACTAATTTCATTCATTCATTATTTATGTTTTAATGATATTGTTGGGCATCAAATGAAATAAAATATTGAAATATTCCAGACGATATTATGTAACAACTGATTAGTATTGATAAGATATGATTACTACTGACTAATTAATTTAGAGATATTGTATTAGATACCTCGGAATAAAGTGCACATCATGCAATTTTACTGACTATAACCGGCACGCTATATTATATAAAGGAATGAATCTAATGAATTTTATATTTTAGTAGGAAAGAAAAAGAGATACAGCGGGGCTAAAGACACATATTTAATCCGCTTGCTAGAAGAAGATGAGAAGACAGGTTAAAATTATGAATTTCTATCATTTGTTTCCATCGATACAAAGCCCCCTGACTGCAATGTGTTTCATTTTCAAACAGTCACCAGAAATTAATTCTTCTGGAAAAAATAATGGATGGATCAATTCGTCGTTACCGTTTAGAATCAGTAAGATAAAATGCCTTTAGAAGCAGAAGGCATTAAAAGGAGTTTTCCAAGAGCTATGATAACAGCAAAACGCATAACTTTATTTCAATAAGACTACATTATTTCTCTAAATAAAAATCATTGAATTCACTTTTAAAATTTATGTCATTATGGTTTCTTTTCCTAATCTTCACATTTTTTTTCAAAATCATTCGTCAAAGAACAATTATTTTTCTCTAAATTTTCTATTAAATCTTAGTCGAATAAGTAAAGTAAAATCTAACAATTCTTCTTTTATGATTACAACTAATTATTTGCTCTTTTAGGTTAGAATTTTGTCTATAACCTCATTTTAACAAAAAAAGTACACATGAAATTAATTCTTTGCGATTAAATAAATCTTTAAGATATTTTGGATGAAATCATTCGGAAATAATTTGTAAAATATTATTTCTCCTTCTCATTTTTTATTTATATTTTAATCTTCCATTGTTTTGAAACATCTTTTCACACAATTAGTAAAAAAGTAACATGTAATCAACAATGGACTCGATGTTCGGATTATTTTGCTAAGAATCTAAGTAAAATATGCAGAAAAAGAACAAATACCAGAAAAATGGAACTATGAAATTGTTATTTCTCAATAAAGTTTTTTTCCAAAAAGAAATGCAACGAAAGATTATTTTATTTAAAATTTTGTCGGTTTCCGCACAAACAATAAAAAAGGCCAAATTGAACTGGCCTTTTTTTGAACCCAAAAAATTTAATTGTTTTTTTTTTTTAGTTTTGTTATGGCAAAATATTTTAGTGCGATATGCCACGCATGAATGAAGGAGGCTGCATTTGTGGATGAATTGTTTTTTAAAAAACAATTTAGTTGTACACAAGATAATCCGGTCTGAGCCTTGTTGTTTGCTAAAGTGGCAACCAACCAACTACAATAAAAATTTTATTTAAAAAATAAAATAAAAACAAAACAAAACACAAAAATTGGTAAAACAATTCTTTACGGTCAATTGAAAATGGCTGCAGATCATGATCATAAATAATTTTTTTTGGACTAAAGATCAAATATGTTCACATAAACAAAAAAATTACATGCGTTTCACATGTTTGTGTAGGATAACAAGATATTTACATGATTTTTGCAAAATGGTTTCCTATTTATACCCTACACCAGCATAGGTGGTGGGGGTATTATGCGTTTGTGCAGATGTAAAGTATACCGTTCGACTCATAATCACTTCCTGAATCGATTTAAGCATGTTCGTCCCTGTCCGGCTGGCTGTACATGTAAAGCTTCTTCGCTTTTCATGCCCAAGGGTGATGCATATTTAAATTGGTTATGATATGTCCATTATTTCTTAAAGGCCCCATACAAATGTCCCCCCGGAATGGGGAGGAATTGGAGTCCATAAAACTGCTAAATATAAAACGATTTTACCAAAATATTCCAGAAATAAGTATTATTATATTCTACAACGATGTGCCTAAATTATACAATGATCGTTCCATTATTTCTCATAGGTCCCATACAACCATTCTCTCAAATATCACCTTGAAACTCATAAATCGCACATATACGTGGGTATTGTAAAAATATTTAGTCAAATTATGATAAATATAACCCAGAACCGCTGCACGAAATTATACGAGGGTCTGTCCACAATTTTATTTAACTCCCATATAACCAAAAAAATTCCTTTAAAACGCCTTAATTTCACATAATTTTTAATATCATAACAGTCCATTGCACACATAAGCATTAATAAGAAAAGCATATTATACGAGAGTTGTTCATAAATTTTTCGTAGTTGTCATTTACAACCAACAAACAAAAAAGTACAGTGGGGTCGAAAAACTAAACAAATATTATTAAAACCTGTGTTTGGAAATTCTTTTCATAGAATGTTCTGTGGAAAAGAACTTGACTTTTTTGAAAAGAAATCTTATCATCTTGATTGGCTTGAACATGTCTATAATATAATAAAGGAAAATCAAAATTTGATTACTACTTATCGACTAAAGACTCTACTTCTCGACATTTAATTTATTGATGTTGGAGCTTTCTTTGGAACAGAGATCATTATCTCCGATTAATGGTAAAATTGAAGAAACGATATTCCACAATTTTTTTTTGTGTTTGTAATCAGATATTTGATCGAAAACTGAAATAAGTTTTGACTTAAAGAAGTGATGGGATGGTACTGCGTTTATATAGAGAAGAATCATGGTAGAAATACACTCAAATCGGTTCTTCAAGTGGTGATCGGTAAGATTTTCCGCATAAGTTATAAGTGACATGTGATATTAAATGATTCGATTGTATGAAAGGTAAACTTCTCCCCTGTCCCATCTACAAATATTACTAAGCGTAACGTTTTCAATTAAAATCAATAAAAGCGTGCCAAATTTCATTAAAATTAAATAAGCCGTTTGGTTATTATCGTTCTTCAAATTTTTTCAGTTTTAGGACCATCATTTTGTGATGGTGGAGAGTATAACAAGTAAAAAATTATAGTAGTAATTGATTTTATCTGGAAGGTTATTATATGGGAGCTATAGCAAATTATGAAGTGGCCCTGATAAAATTTGGCACATTTTCTTTAAGAATACTACAAGTTATATTGGTGCCAAAGTTTGTTAAAGTTCTATTATATTTAGTAGATTTCGGGGCGACATTTCTATGAGGACAATATAAAAAATATTTAGTCCAAAAACTACGTGATAAATTTCATCAAAATTTCCACCAGTAGTTATATCACAAACTTTACTTGCACTGTCAGTAGGACAGACGAACGGGATTCTGATTCCAACTGCCCATTATTTGATATCTGCTTTTAGTCAGGATTGTGAACTCATGTATAATTAAATATTGAAATTTATGGCCACTTTTCGTTGAATGCTCTGATTGAGAGAAGATATTCAGTTATCAAATATCATTTTATATATGAAAAATCGTTTTTCAACGTTTTTTTTTTTTTTTTTTTTTGCTTAAAATCTTATTTCTCGCAATTGACAAAAATATTCGTCTTACTCAGTTTATCATCAAATTATTTTCACTGACAAGGCCTCTAATTTTCTTCTCTTTTGAAGTTTTCACATTAAAATCGTAAAAATCATAGTTCACAATATTTTTGAGTTAGAAGATGTCGACATTAAACTCTACCAACAATTTCTTGAAATAAAAGATCTCTTTCAGACTTTAATACAAAATATTTTTTAGGTCCAAAACTTGACATAATTACATAGATTGAAATCGCGTACTGGATTATAATATCAATTAAAAATCTTACATATGATTTTTTTCGTATCAACATTTTGATTTGAAATGTCAACGCCTAAATTTTGAAATCAAATGGGGTTTTGGAAACCTGATTTTGTTCTTAATCCCCTCCGTCTATCCAGTCATGTAATACATGAAAGTTCGAAATATCAGACTTTTGGGATCTTTCTTTTTTAGGGTTTTATTTTGAATAATAAAACTCTAAAAAATTTATTCAGTGATTTTGAACCTTTTTCGGAAACCATTCCATAAACATTTATAAACATTTCCTGCTGTAAATTTCGATATTAATAGAACCCGTTGTAACAAATGGTTTGCTTCTTTTGCCGTAACATTGCTTGTCATGCCAAGAACTTTTTATGGATTTTTGACTGCTTTTGGTCCTAAACTTTTCTTTTACATTCCCTTGAGCATCAGTAACATACATTTTTTGACCAGGAAGTTGTGAAAAATCTGCCTGAACATTAAATATTATGCAGCAAAATATTTTTTTAGAAAACTTGACTTCAATTTCCATGCTCTGTTTTTGACCTTTAAATTTTTAGCAACGTTCCTACCAGGAACACTTCGAACCTTGAATGTTTTTAAACCTACCCGAGCACTGAGCTAACCGAGATGCTTTTCTATCGAATGTATTGGGAGCTGTTTTAAAAATGCTTCATATTTTTTGGCTTAAGAAACATCACACTATTTCTTCCAGCTGAACCAGGTTCTCTATCAACGAACTGTTTAATAACATTGGAAACAGTTTGGCGACAGATCTTTGAATGCTTGGCCAACATTATTTAATAATTTTTTTATCATTAATCTTAATCAAATAACAATATTATGGTTAGAAACAATATAATCATTTGTTAGACATTGAACATAATAACTAACATGTTTTACAAGGGTAACTTGATCAAAAAATATCAATCTCACTCCTTATTACTCATTTGTTGCAAGGTAGTCATAACTAAAAAATTAATTTTTTAAAAGACGTATTTTTACATTGGAATAAATCTTATATAAAAATCGTTAGTTCACAAAAAATTGCCGGATGTTAAGTCGAAATTAGAAATGTTCAGTTATGACAATCTTGCGGCAAATGAGCGATATGCATTTAAAATAACTTTGATAATACACACATGTCTGTGTTCTTATTCATAAAAATAAATATAACTCTCTGAGAAATAATTCCATTCTGGGGTTAATTATTTGTGGGATTATCACTTTTGGAAGGGATCGATATCTGCCATTGCCAATTCCAAATCAGCTGATACAGATTTAAACGATTTTAATTCTGTTTTATTATAAACAAAATCTTTAAATAAAAAATATATATTTATTTCTTTATTGATTTCATTATTTATTTTGTGTTTAAGCTGTTATTTATTTTCTTTGGAAAAAATAATGAACAAAAATAATATTTCACATGCCTTTGCAGAGAATCCTTTCGTCTAATATTTACCCGCTTACACTTTAAGGATTTCAAATAGAAGAAGAGAATGTGTGTTATCCTGCAGTAAACTAAAATTTATTCTTTCCTTTCTTACATTTTATTAAAGAGTTAAAATAAATAATTTGTTCCTTAAGAAGAAACCCTTTAATTTGCCTGGAATGGCAGTGAGTAGTGGCACTTAAACATCACTCATCATCACATCACATCACAACAAATCGAATCGCACAACAACACAAAACCCCAATTCAAATAACTACAACAATTGTTTTGCACGATTCTTTTTGTCTTTCTGTTGTTTTTGTATTGTTGTACAACAAGAATGGTTCAAAGCTGAAATATCAGTGTAAAGAGTTAAAATAAACAAATATTGAATTTAGGGTTTTTTTCAATTCTGTATTGAATTTTGTGTTCGTTTCTAAAATTTTCGAATTTTGATGATGAATTTGTGGTTTTTAGTTTTGTAAATAAAACTCTTTACTGACTATGAATATCTGTATTTGTATATGAACCTATATTGACAGAATGACTGACAGACACACATGTAGGGCTCGCATGATTAGTATTGATGCCATAAAAGTATTAAAATATTTGTTTGTTTATTGTTGGTTTATTGTTAATTATTTGTTTAATTAATATGATTTTTTTCATTTTACCCTACACCACTGTAGAAAAAATAGTGTTACATCCACATTTAAGTATACCATTCGACTCAGAATCATATTCTGTGTCGATTTAACGATATCCATCCGTTCGTCCATGCGTTACGTTGTGAACAGTCTACATCTCGCAATTTTTAAGAAAACTCGATGAAATTGATTAATGATGATTCCTTTAAAAATTTATCATATTCGATCCAATATTTCAGGTACAAATACAAATATTCCTCCCGGAAAGTGGTCTTAGGATCATAAAGGTCCTAAATATAAAGCGATTTAAACAAAATTCGGCACAAGTAAGTCTTATAATATTCTGAAACAATTTGCCAAAATATGTGAGGATCGGTCCATTATTTCTCATAGGTCTCATATAAACCCTTTCGAAATATCACTTTTAAGGGGATAAATCTTACATATATGTTGGTATTGTAATAATAATGAGGGTCGGTTCATAATTTCTTGTAGCTCCCGTATAATCCCACAAAATAAATATTTTATAAACTCATAAATTTAACATTGATGTTAGTATCACAAAATTGTACTTCACACTTAATAATAAATTAGAAAATCAAATTATACGAGAATGGTTCATTAATTTTTGGTAAATATCATTTATAAGCAATTCCGCGGTGTAGGGTATTAAATAGCAGGCTTGACCGACTATTAATTCTCACTTGTCTCTTTTTTTTTGTTAAATTTTTTCCCAAAATTTGTATGTTTAACCATAAATATGGAAAAATAGTTTCTAAGTGGATCGAAATAAAAATATCATCTAATTTTTTCCTAAAGTAATCACAATAATTTTTATTTAGCCGCCACATTTAAACAGACTGTCTCGTGTAATTTTTGTTTTCTTAAAGACTCGTGTGGCAGAGGTCTCCAACCAAAACTCTATTTATCAAATCAAATCGACTGTGCAGTTTAACTAAACTTAAGTTTAAGTGATTAAATTATTATTTTAATTTTTTTTAATTTTATTTATTTAGTTTAACGTACTGGAAAAAGTTTAACGTAATTGAAAAGTCTAGAATTAAATACTGAAGAAAATTCTTAGAATCAATTTTTATGTGATTTTTACGTGATTATAGCACTTGTCTAAAACCTATATTGGAATGACCCTCAAAATCTTTTGCTTCTCCGTTTTCATATTTTCAATTTTGCTAAAAATGTACGTCTTGATAGTTATCTCACTTTTATCTTTTTTTCAATAGCCTATTCCAGGACGTAAGAAAACTGTGCATTTAAGTTGTGTTCACAGTGGATCGTAAAATTTATCTCATAGTCTATCTAATGCTGATAATCGTAAAGAAATATCAGTATTATCTATTTAATTAATAAGTTTGATTGTGATTTTTGGTTTCATAAGCTTCAACTCTCAGCTTGGTTATAATGGAATTTTATTTCGCTCCCATTTATATGTATATGAATGCAGTTTTTTATAATGTTATAAACGCTAGAAGAGATGACGAATTTGGAAATTTTCGTATAACGGGTGTGTATACCACATCGAAAATATTACTTGAAATATTACTCAAGGTGACATCGTAGTTATAGAAAATTTCTTTGAATGGATGGACATGCGACCAATCGGCGCAACTTTGTTGCGTAACACCTAGCAAACCTAAGAACATAACAATCTGCTGAATTCATAGATCTCTTTGTGATAACAATCTGCTGAATTCATAGATCTCTTTGTGATGTCATGCAGGAGAGGCACTACCCCAAATTCTCCGAGCTGGCTCGCCAAAGTTAGAAAACAAAAGATTAACTCACTTGATGATGATTATCTGGCTTTGATTGGACCACTGAAACATTTCTCTAGCTGCAACTCCTGAAAGTTCATCTCCGAAATATTGAGGCAATGATCTCTGGACGCCGCTGCCAGAATAGATCTCTCTTTTAATAGTTTGGGTGCAATGGAGAGGAGAAGATTACTATTTCTGTAACTAATCCACCCTTAATCCTACTTATCTTCGACACTTTGGGGAGGGTCATTTGCCAAATTTAGTAGAATAAGCTTCCATGGTTATTTGCGACGTTGACAGTTACGACAGGAAATTGTGATGGTTCTCTAATAAAAAATCTTTTCCTTTGACAAATAGGTAAGTGTAAGTTTTTTACGATCCAACCCTCTCTTAGGCAGAACTCTGGTTTGCATTCTGCCCTTCTTTCTTATTCTAATTCGTTTCTTACTTTGTATAATTATCTTTTTTCTATTTACTACTACACTCTCTTTTTATTATTTTATTACTCTAAATTACAATGGGACCCCAGGGACCTAAGTGGAGCGTATGCTAACCAGTGTCTAGTTATTTTTGCTGTGTTCAAATACATTACTTGTCTTTGGTATAGATATGATCCTTCTGAACTCACCAAATACTAAGCAGTACCTTGGATTTGGATCATGGATTTGGCGGTATGGTTCCACTTTAAATAATGCATCTAACTCTTGGCGTTAACATAACAATATTCTAGCATCGTTTCCGAAATAAATGTGCCACTAACCTTTCTTTGTTTCTATTTACATGTTTCCCAATTTTCTTGGTTTTGAGTGTAAAATCGCAATGACTTGCTTAAAAATAAATGCATCGAATTTTTAATTTTCTTCGTGAACTCTTCCCACGCTTGCTAAAGACTAGTCACATGCCGCAATACATCAATGTTATTACATCCAGACCTCATCAAAACATGATGTTTTCGAAGCTACCAGTTGACTAGGAATTACTCGTTTATTCTTATAGTGTAAAATGCGCGTATGTTCGTACTACTCACGCCGTAAAACATCAAATCAAAAATTCAACACAAAAAGCCATGAGTTAATGTGTCCAAAAGACTTGAGACGTTGAACTTTCAAAATGATGTACTGAATTTTTGATGAGTTCGGCTTTGAACAAAAAATGTCAATGGACGCATGTGGAAGCGAGCTGATGGTTTGTTCCCATCTTCAGTTTTATTTTACAGTACCTCCATTACCAAGGAGATTTTGTTTATGATCTGGGAACAAGTATTTGCCATTTTGTGTCTTTTATAATATCAGGCCTGAATTTCTAATTAGGATTCTGTACATTTTATTCATCAGAAACAGATTCGACACAATGAATTAATAACTATCCTCCTAAGATTGTTCCCCATTTTAGTCCTAATTTGGACGCGATGGACTAAACCTTGTTAGCAATTTTAGAGGACATTATTTAAGAATGGCTGAACAAATTTTGCTTCAGTTTTCTTTTCACAAAAACATCTTAAATAGATTTATTTCGCGACGTGTTCTTATCTTTTATTAGCTTTCCAGTTAGCAACTGTTTAGATTTTTTATGATTTCAAGTCCACATCAGCTTTATTTCTTCAATAAATGGAACACTGAGCGTAGCTTCCCAATTCTATGTGTCCATTAATAGGCTTCGGAAAGAAGCAGGTTGAATAATTCTCCTCGCACTGTTTATGATTAATTTGTAAAATTTTAAATAATTGTTTTCCCATCTCTCACTTCGACCATCGTTATTGATTAAATTATTAATAAATATCTAATTTTTTTTTTGTAATTCTGGAATAGTTTAACAGTATTTTATTACTTTCTAGTCAAAGAGCAAAAACATATTCCAACTAATACAACCCTTAAATTGATCTTAATTATATTAACTTTTAATTACAAACATAAAACAACAACGACAACCGGAAATCTATTTAAAATAACATAATTTACAGATTTCAATAATATTTCAACAATTGTAAGTTAATTTACTTATTTAAGTTGTTGTTTTTAAATATCTCTTTTAACATCCTGTCAAATAAAAATCTAGATAACAACCAAATGAGCGTATGTCTGTATCTGTGCTCCCTTAAACCTTATTTAAACCTTAAAAGAGCAGCTGAAGGGTGTGAAATTTTATATGAAATCATTTTCAGTGGTGTTGCTTTTATTCTTTTATTTATTCATTCCTTATTTGTATTAAAGGCAACAGCAGATTCTATTCCCAATACGAAATGCAAAGAGAACAAAGGCTGCAAACGGCCGCCACTTAAAATCTTATTATACTGTCGGTTGCAAAAACATTTGACTTTATTGAAATCATAAGCTTCAGCACCATAAAACACTTAAAGCTGCTCAAGTCAAACTCAAGTTATTAGAAAATTAATACACTTGAAAAAAATTTAGATTTAACACAATTGATTTTTTATGGATAATTTATTAAAAAGAAATGGCGATATTGGAACAAGTACACACAGAGAAAAACACAATTAACTTCAAAAAACGTTATTTTTTACAATGATGATTTCGTGATATTTTATATAAAAACAGTTAAAAGAGTGATATTTTTTATAAAACAGTTAAGTTAAACTTTCGCATATTTGTTTTATCAATAAATAAGAGTTTAAATATAACTGTGTAGTTATTAATTAAGGCTTGAATTTTCAAATTTTTATGCACTATTTATGTATTAAACTTAAAGCCCAAAATAGGACCTGTGAATCCGGACGACTATTTGATCAATTTAAAACAAAAAGTAAAGAAATTTCTAAGGGTACCGATATTATGGCATATTGAAAATAAAAAAATAATGTTAGGCGAAATCGATTAGAACTAAATTCTCATTAAACCGTTATAAGTTTCAAGAACTTTTTTTGATTTATTTTGTTCAAATGTTATCAGAATGATCACAATATATCTGAAAGCAATAGAGTCTATAAAAGGTTTCGTTAGGGTCAACCAAATATTTTAAGAACTATTACAAGTACAGTTTTACAATTTAGTTCCAATCATTTTCTCAAGGAACTGTTTAACCCATATAAAGTGAATATTTTTTATTGAATTAGTTGAACTATAGCTTTTCCAGGCTATACCGAATTTTCAATAAAATCCATCACAAATGCGTGTAAATAGAGGTAAATTCCCTCAATCGATTCATCGAAGTCCTATAGATTAACACGCTTACAACATTTAATTGATTCAAGATTCGTCAATACTTAAAATTGATGGCGTAAACAGACAGAAGTGAATGCTATTTTTTTTAATTGTTAAAAGCCAAAGGAATTGCAGCGAAAGATATTATTGGTGTTGGTTAGTGGCTAAATACTGCATTCGCACCGCGCTTTTTCAAAAATTAAGTGAAAATAGTGCTGCCTGGACAGTTAATCGGTTTGATGATGACGGATTGGAAACATTAATCGATGAAGATTTTGTTCAAACGAAAGAAACAGCTGCATTACTATTGGTAGCTTCGCAATATTTCATTTCCCTTCGAACAAAAGCGTTGAGACACATTCGAAAGAAAATAAATTTGGTTCCATATGAATTGAAGAACTACATGTCCGGAATTGTAAGAAAACAATACAAAATATTTTTTCGTCGCATTGGTGCTAATGATCAAATCTAAATAATTTACCATTTCATGAAATGTAATAGGCGAATATTTAAAACGTCAATAATTAATATTCGTCTTCTTACGTATTTTGTAGGATCTAAAGTGTGCATCGTATTATGACCTCTTCAAAATAAGTCAGAATATTACAGCTGATAGGCAACGAAGGCAACTGATTCGTGTTTGAAACGAAAAACGATCTGTAAAAAAGCCATAACCTTTTAATATAACAACGCTCGTCCAGATATCACAAACAAGAAAAGCCTGATTATGAAATATCCTGCCACATTATTCATTGTAGTTGATAGCAACGAAAATTTTATAACGACCCTCGTATAATTTAGATTTCCGAATTGTGCTTTAGTGGGCATTAAATTATTGTAACATTAGTGTGAAATTTATGCATTTTAAAAGAATTTTTCTGGGGAGATTATACGGGTACTAAAAAATTATTTACCGATCCTCGTAAAATTTCGTTTATCGTTTGTTTCTTAATTTTATCTTAATTTATCATTATTAAAATACCAATGAATATGTGTAGTTTATGTCTTTTAAAGTGATATTTGTAGGTGGATTGTATGGGACCTATGAAAAATAATGATAATTTGGCGAATCGTTTTAGAATTCAATAAAACTTATTTGAATCGGATTTCGTTTAAACAACTTTATATTTCAGACTTTTATGATCTTAAAACTGCATTCGAGGAAGAACTTTTGTATGAGGGCTAGGTGATATAATGGTTCCATCGTCACCATGGAGACCAAAATAGTGACACGTTCCACATTTCATCACTGCGACATCTTTAATTCGCCTCAGAAAGTGATTTTGAGTCAAATGTTATACCTAAAAGTAGTGGTAGGCCACTTCTTTCTGCTTAAACCACCTAAGTTGGCTGTAGTTGTTTTTCCGCATTATAGCCAGGATGCAGAACAATCTTCTATAATACGCTTTTAACCTGAGCAGAGTATCAAAAATTGTCTTGCAAAGCAAAATTAGAAAAATAATTTAATTTAGAACAAAATATTCTCAGTGCACTTTACATCTCTTATATTTACAGATAAAGATTAAAAAAAATGTTGTTGAAGAAAAATTAAATTAATTAAATATTGAAAAGTAATTGCAAAAATATTTCGAAATGACAGTTAAAAATTAATATATAATGAAGAAGTATATAAAATATCTGTTTAATAATGTTTTACTCCGACTGATTTCAAGACTCTTAAATCTTAAATCCATATCACTCTTCCATCAAACCCAAAAATTGTTATTAATCTTTGTTTTTCTCTCTTAAATCTTTAATCAAGTGAAAATATTTCTATATAAGAAATAAATATGAAAATACACCTTAAAATCATATAACCACTTCCATTCAACTCCCTTTGGAATTATACCGAATAATAGAAAAGTTGTTAGAAAATAAAACAAACACACGAACACACAAACACATTTCATAGACCAGAGGTGGGATATACATATGTATAAAAAAATGTAGAAACTTTCTTACCACTTTACAACACAAAAATCCATTACAAACAATACTAAACAACAAAGTTAATTTAATTTTTATTTAAAATTCAATCTCACAACTAAAACAAAAACTCTTGGATTGGGAGCTAAACTTTTTTCCAGTTCCAAAAAAAAATTAAAACAAAAAAAAAAAACGTTAAAATATTGCAAATACAGCGTTTGTAAATGATGAAAAAAGTAACTGTAAAAATAGCACAAAAAGGAATGAATGCGAATGTGAGTGTGAATGCGAATGCCTTTAGTTAAAGGAACCAAATGGAATAATTTTGTACTGTTTACAATAAGAAAATTGTAATAGAAGAACAAGAAAATGTGGCATCAAGCCCTTCGATATACATAAAGAAACAAAGAAATATCATGATATTTGTAAATATATGTGTGTGCAATGATTATTTAACAGGTGGGAGCGAAAAAATAGCAATTATAAAATTTTTAGAAATTTTTTTTGATCCAATTTGAACATTTTTAAATGGTTTAAATTATAAGCTCCTCAAAGAATGCTGAAAATTAATGAATTAATAGTCGATGTTAAGATGTACTAAGCTACAACATGATACAAGCATGAACAATTTTGGACTGATTTGATTTTGATTTTATGATTTGTGGATTTAAAATCTCTTTGAAGTCTAATATTTTATGATACTCCACATTTGAAAAGGACTAATACTCGCAGTTTTTTTTTAGTTCAATATATAAAATATTTTTATATCTTTTTTTAAATTTAGGTACGGTATTCGATAGTGGGTCTGACCGTAGCATCCTTACATACCCATTACTGGTGATCATGTGCAATATTTAATTAAAAATACAGTGTTTTCTAGTTGCTTTTCGATAGTGGATTTGTATACTGCCGACCTTGTGCTAAATTTTAATTAAAATCTTTTTTTTTTTTTTTTGTTTTTTGCTAAATTAAATTAAAAATATTTCCCAGGTAGACATTTTTAATGGGCGCTACCACAAATATTGATCAAGTGATCATCGAAATACTTTAAAACTGGCGACAGAAAAATATTCTCAAAGTTACA